>JARFJB010001923.1:510000-540000 GCA_036346205.1 Vesta saturnalis
CATATCATCATTAACCATAAAAAATAGGGTTAATTTGTTTCATATCATAAAACCAGTGGCCTTAGTAGTCCTAATTTTTTTAGTTCGAGTTTTAAATTTTATTTAAATTTTAATGTGGGAATTGATATGAACCATAAAATCCTATAACACATTTATACAGTAATTTACTTTTTATAGGATCGTTCGTTACAATATTACGTTCAAACGTAATCAAAAACTTGCTAAGCGGTAGTTACATATTACTTATAGGTCACTCATCTTGTACTTTATACGAGCAGAAAAAGTATAGTACACAACTCAGGTGGTAAGTCCTATAATGCACTCGTTCATATGCACTAGTGCGTAATGGGCTATTTACCACCCGGATGTAATATACTATTTTTTCTTCAGACGTTTTTTACACTTAAATGTGAAATAAGGAAAAATAATTAGGTTGTGAAAATGAGGAACAGTTAGATTTACTTAGCGTGCTCTGGCAAGCAGCATTATACGTTGCTAGGTTTCGCTGAAAACAATGCATTAAACAAGTTGAAAATTGTGAAGATTCTCCGTGTCATTGTAAGTATTTTATTAAACTTTTTGTTCCTATTTGTGTAAATTAAAATATTACATTGTTAGGAGTATGATGGATTTGGAGAACTACACGCCGTCAGAAATTAATGAAGCGGCTAATACAGCAATACATGATCTATCACCTACAAGATCGAGCAAAATCTATGAACGCGCTTTTCAGCAATTTATAAAATGGTGCGATGAAAAAAATATTAAAAGCTACTCTGAAACCGTAATGTTATCTTATTTTTCCGAATCAGCAACAAAAATGAAAATGAAAAGATCGACAATGTGGTCCCAATATTCGATGATAAAATCATTATTGAGCATTCGACATGGCGTAGATATAAGCAAATACTTGAAACTTCGTGCATACCTAAAGAAGCAGAATGAAGGATACACTCCAAAGCAGGCTAAAGTATTTATAAAAGACCAATTTAACAAATTTTTATCGGAAGCGTCTGACGAAAAATACTTGGCAATGAAGGTAAGTTTTAGAGATAGAATGAAAACAAGTCTTTATATTTTGTTTTTTTTTAGATAGTTTTGATTATTGGTATCTCATGGGCATGTCGTTGCGATGAATTGGTGAAGATGAAGGTAGACGACATTGAGAACCTGAAAACTCTGCTACATATTAAAATTCCAAATAGCAAAACAAAAAAAAAATTAAATCATTTACAGTTGTAGCGGAATCTTTCCTAAATGTTGCTTTGCGCCCACGAGACATGAATGATCGCCGATTTTTTTTGAAATATGGAAATGGAAAATGCTCAAGAGCGGTGATAGGAATCCATAAAATAAGTAGTGTTCCTAGGGAGGTAGCTTTTTTCTTAAAATTATCGAACTATACAGAATACACAGTGCATTGTCTAAGAAGAACATCAGCTACACTGTTGGTGGACGGCTGCGCAGATTTAATGTGCTTGAAGCGGCATGGTGGCTGGAAATCCATCACTGTAGCTGAGCGTTATATTGAAGAACCTCAACAAAAAGAGAGGCAGCGAGACCTCCACTGTTACCTCTGGCGGATTTTATTTTGGAGAAAATGTTAGTTTTAATCATTGTACTTTTAATCTTTATAACTCTAAACAATAAATTTGTTTTCGTTGTTTTCCAAGTTGTGTGTTTGAGTTATTAACTTACATTACTTTTGCATCCGCTGCGAGGGGATGCAACAGGCAGCCGCCGGTGAAAATGTCAAACTTTAACGTTGTCAGGTGAAGTTTAAAATGTCCTCTTTTATTGACTTCTGAAGAAAAAATAATGTTTTATACCTGTAAAATAATCTTATATATTAAAATGGGCCATTTAGTTCACGCAGATTGCGAGACAACCGCGTGATGGATTTCGATGATTTTTTTTTTTTGATATGAAGGTAATTTTGCGTAGAAGGAGCCAAAATTTTAGATAAATGTAAAAATTAAATAAATATGATTGAAAATGCTTAAGCTGTATTATCGATATTTTTATAAAAGCGGGCGGCTTTGGAATTTTTTTTACGTTAACATGTATTTATGTCTATGAATCTCTGACATGTTTTAAACGTCATTCTGACATATATTATTGTTTCTGTTTCTACAATTATACAATTAATTTTAACCGCAAAATGTTGCGGGAGAAATGCTCGTTGTAAATAAAATTTGCTTTTATAAATATGGAAATTTGCTCTTAAAGACGCGGGTACATTGAATTTTTGTGCGTTATGATTTTGAAAAATCATGATAGGCATTCTTTATAATTGTTTCCAGCCCTGAATCTGGGGGTTACAGTTTCTCCATATATCCACCCCTGGGGGTGAATCCACCTCTAAATTTTTTTTCAAATAAGGGTAGGTCAAGTGATACACCGTGTGAAAGCTTGTATTAAGAGGAATACAACGCAGTATTTATTTTCTCGGACATTTGAAAATGAACAACTCAATAGAATTTAATTTCAAAAATGACTGAAATGTCAGTAGATAAAAATGTACCGTAGTGATAACATGCATTTATTATCGCAACAAGTTTGATCTTATCGTTGAAGGAAAAAATCTTTATCTTCTGTGTTTCTTACTCTCACTAAATGCTTTTTAATTTTAACAATGCTTGAATGGTAGATAGATAAAAATGTGCCGTATTGATAACGTGCATTTATTATCTCAGCAAGCCAGGTCTTATCATTGAAAAACGCTCATAATCTTCTGTGTTTTAGTCTCTATTTAAGTTACCTGCTTGATTTGTTAGCGTCCACATTAGTAAATTACACTATTGTCTGTTCCTTGTATTTCTATTTGCTCGTTTATTTAAGTAAATAATTCCTCTAGTGTAGTTTTCACATCTTCACATCGTAATAAATTATTTAGCGTGGCTTAAATAAGCCGTTAAATAACGGAAGCCCTTCGCATTGAGATATTAATGATGATCGGATATGATGACCTAAGGCGCACTCAGGATGAGGTAGCTGAATTTCTCAAGGCACAATTAGCAAAATAGAAAGGCGCTACAGAGAATTGGGTCATGTCAGGAATCTGTCAAAACAAAGAAGAGAGGCAGTTGACGAAAATACAAAGCTGAACGTTTTGTTGGCTATTCAAGAAAACCCCATCATTTCGACACAGCAATTAGCGTGCGATAATGAGGTCAGTCATACAACTGTCTTAAAGGTTTTAAAAACTGCAAATATGCACCCTTGTAAGATGCAAATGCTACAAGAATTGACTGATGGAGATTCAGACCGACGAATTGAGTTTTGTAAAAGAACGATGGACTTCATTGACCATGGTCACATACAGTTGGAATGGATTCGCTTTTAGGATGAATGTACTTTCTCTTTGCTTGGTGAAGTGAATCATCACAATTGTCGTTATTGGTCTGATCACAACCCCCATTGGATGCGGGAAACTCACACGCAGCATCCGCAAAAATTAAACGTATGGGCTGGGATTATTGGAGATCGAGTGGTAGGACCATTCTTTCTGAATGGTAATCTTGGTGGGCAGTTATATCTTTCTATGCTCACGGATGACCTGCTCCGAAATTTAAGGGTCTATTTCCAAATAACAATCCAAATGACTTGGATGGGAGAATTTGATTTTAGCAAGATGGCGCTCCACCTCACTATGCATTACCAGTACGGAACTATTTAAATCAAATTTTTCCAAATAGATGAATTGGTCGAAGAGGTGCACCTGAATGGCCACCACGATCCCCGGATCTTAATCCCCTTGACTTTTTTTATGGGGATATTTGAAGAGTAAGGTTTATGCTACATTACCGACCGACTTTCAGGATCTGAGGGACATAATTACTGCAGAAATCAGAAATATTCCACAAGACATGTCTCAAAACGTGAGAAATGGTTTTTATCACCGGTTGGGTCTTTGTTAAGAAACGAACGGACACCATTTTGAACATGTTTAAAGTTATGAGTGTACCCCATAAGAAAAGATTTTTGCAGAGAAGTCGTTCAATCGTAGTTTAGTTTAAGAAAATTCTCAAATTAAACTTTCTTTGCTAAGTATTTATTTATTTGTTTATTATTTACCAAATTGGTAACCCTCTTTATATTCTTTAAAGCGGATAACCGCTAGATGTGATCTAGGGTAAACATGGTGTTTAGCTCATGTTTGTTTCTATTTTTAGTAACCACTTAAACGCGTGTTGTAGCAAATCTAATTCTGCTGTGTGTTTAAAGGCTGCTAGATTAGTTCACATTTTTCAAACCTAAGGCTCAAAAAACTATCTCTAAATATAAAAAAAAACATCTCCTTGATCGAGCGAAAACATTTGAGAAAGTTACTTTTGGATGGGCAGGTCACTCAAATCTCAATTAAAGAATGTTATTTAGGGGGAAAACAACAAATTAGAATTGATGCAACTAGATTGACAAGATGAACACAGACTGTACATGTTTGAGCATCAGTCCTAAAGTGAATTTCGCAGAAATAAGATATCTGGCAGCAGTGAAGCACGTTTTCTTTAAGTAAACAATGCGGAAAATTAAAGCAATGTTTAGTATTTTAATTTCAAACTTGGTTACAATTCTTGAGTTGTATCACGGTATCTCCACATGCTCGACATGTGAGTTCATTCATGTATGCCTGGAAATGATTTCAGGATTTATTAAAACATGTATTACGGACCTTTTTACTCACATACGTTGTTTGTGCCGGTACCCACATATACTTTTCATATACATATACTTTTTTTCTGTCTGCACTTCAGTTAATTATGATGCTTATGTTTTTCTAGTTTACTTTTCTGTTTTTGACTTGCAATATTAAAACTGAAATTAAATCGTTATTTTGGTTTCTACAGCAATGTTTGGTTTCTATTATTAATTTTATTAAATACATAAGTAAAAAGTTTACCTCGAGTAGGATTTGAACCTACGACATGTACTTTGCTAGAGTACCTTTATAACCAACTGAGCTATCGAGATACGAGCCCCAATCGATGTAAATTTTATCTTTATGTATATAGAACTGATGTAAATTCTAAATATAATGAAAATACAGTCAATTTACTTATATTAATGGAATGTGAGCCTGTAATTTTTAATTACATATTTATTTTTGAACTTATTCATTCATAACAAAACTTATAAATAATGTTTGGTTTATTTATTGACAGTAACCTCAATTTAAAATTGATTAAAAAAGTGCTAACTTGTAATTACTATCGTAAATTTGTAAGTACTCTTAAAATTAATCATTTTTTAACGTGGACTGCTAACACAAGGTTCAATGTGGATAAGTAGGGTTGAGTAAGAAATTATTAATCCATTTTAGTGACATCTGGAAAACTAAAAAAGATATCAACATACGGTTTCCACTACTTTCTTAAACCATTCAAGATCTTCAAAATTAACTTAAGAAAATTACTTATTTAGCTTGAAAATAAAAACTTTCACATTTCAATAGCAACTGCATCTATCATGGTCACTAAAAAAAAGGAGTTCATGTCTTAAAAGTCTACAATTAAATGTTATGTTATTTTTAATTATTAATAGCTAAATTTTTAATAAACTAACATTATTTAACTGTTTTGAATATTACATTTAGAATAAATGTATACATTACGTGTTCAATACATCATTACAATTACAGTCTTAACTAGTAACGAAATTATTTTTGTGGGCTTTATTTCACCAGATATTTAATTGATATATTTTTCATAATTTTACAACGATATTATGAGATTAAACTTCGTTGAATTTGTTATAGTTCAATAATTATTTTTTTTAAGGATTTACCTAGTTATTAATTGTTACTGCAAATAATACGCTATTCAATAGTTGACCTTTAAATCACATAACTAATATATTCTTTGCGTATGTTTTTAAGATTATTGTTTATTTTTATTGACAATAGTTTAATAACACGTATAAAGCTTGTAAAATCAACCTTTAAATACATGATTTTTTGAGAAAGTAAAAAAAACTTTTCAGTTGGTGGTAGATCTATTAAACATTAGTGGGCAATATTCATTTCAACTTGAAATTATCTTTGAACGCCCCTCTAAAGAAGCCTAATTTGTTATAAGTTTTGTTATGAACGAATAAGTTCAAAAGTAAATGCGTAATTAAAAATTATTATTAATTTTATTAAATACATAAATAAAAAGTTTACCTCGAGTAGGATTTGAACCTACGACATCTACTTCGCTAGAGTAGCGCTCTAAAATGTTGTCTTTATGTATGTAGAATTCACATCAGTTCTACATACACAAAGACAAAATTTTCATCGATTAGCAACGTAGATGTCGTAGATTCAAATCCTACTCGAGGTAAACTTATTATTTATATATTTAATAAAATTAATAATAATGTTTGATTTAATTTTGGTAAAGCTGTATAGCAGTTCTAGATAATCTAGTTTTGTAAAATTCAGCAGCTCCTTGTGTATATTTAAGAAAATTTTTCGAATCACAAAAAGAATTAAAAGTATTGTGCTCATCCTAACAATTGCTTCACCAAGAAGTCATATGGAACGTTATCGTTGAATTTTTTCTGATCAATTTAGTAATGATATTTGTTTCCCGTCTCTTGCGATTGTAGTTTTGAAGATATCGCCGGTGGTGAGTCTTACCAGGACAGTCTGTATAAGTATTGTTTATTTATTACGGAATAATATTACTTGATATTTTTCGATTAATCTAAATTCTTCGTATAGAAATGTTTATTTGCAAAATTATTCTTGCTTATGCACAATGGTAAAATACTAATATGAAAAATAGAGATAATTAAAAACATTTCCTTAAGCTTTCTATTAAGCTTAACTGACTATTTCAAATAATGATTTTATACTACTCATGCGTGTATACTACACATAGATTTTTATTTGTGTGAGTCAAAATCTTCTTTTTAAGTATTTTTAAGAACAATTAAACTTTAAGAATAAAAAAATATCTCATAAATGGTGTGCTCTGATCCATTGATCCCCAACTTGTGCTGTAAAGTTTGACTGGATTTGTTAGCTCACGGGTTTCCTTAATAATTCTTCTTTATTGCCTTATTCAAGGTGGTGACCGACTTGTTTTATTTCTCATCGCACAACCCTTTCGTGTAATTGTAACGAGTTAACTTGATCAACTTTATATACCCATTCGTACTTTATAAGTATTTAATTTATC
Organism: Vesta saturnalis; assembly: GCA_036346205.1. NCBI lineage: Eukaryota > Metazoa > Arthropoda > Insecta > Coleoptera > Lampyridae > Vesta > Vesta saturnalis. The sequence goes on from JARFJB010001923.1 coordinate 517,167, forward strand.
GCATTCAGTACAAAAAAATGTACACGCTAAAATTTCACATGTCCACAATGCAATTACACAGTTTGTAAAGTGCAAGCTAGAGCAAAGGTGCATGTAGATCAAAGGTACATCATTCATTATTTACCTATCATAGATGATATTATTCGAATGTAATGTTTTATAATATTCTTACTCAATCATACGGTAAACTGACTTATTTAAAGTTTGCAAAAGTTAATGGTATGTAAATTATTAATAAAGTATACGATAACAGGCAGCTAGTAGAAAAAAAATCCATGAAAACAATTTGATGAAGATAAAAGCTCAGGTAAAGAGCGTCGACAAATAGATCAAACTCCAGGCGATCCGCAATTGAGTAGAAAGCTTTGGTAATGATCTCCTTTGAGCCCTGGATGAGGCAGATATAAATTTGTGGCGTTTTCGCTAACTCCGGAGTCGGGGACAAAATGGCGGTCCCCTACTGAAGCTGGTTTCCATGGAAACCCTTTCCTTGCGTTCAGGAATGTGACTGAATTATATCATAGTATCCAAGAATTGTCACAGTCAACGAAGCGTCGCTAAAGGAAGTTTCCGAGTGGAATGAGACAAGAGAACGGGAACTCTAGAACCGGTAGAACTAAATTAAGCGAGAAATCTTTGCGTGCATAATTAGGGGCAACGAGTCGTGTCAAGCTTATGCAGATATTTTCTGCTTTTGCTTGCTGATTGATGAATCGCAGTTACCACACTCTCCGTTTAATACAGACAATTCTTTAATTTCAACGTGTTGCCTACTATCAAATACAGAGTTACATAGTAATGAATGGTATACATTTTTATTCAATGTTTTAAGTTTTATTTCCAGAAAAAATAACTTAACAGTACGTATTGCACCGTGTAAAGCCAATGAGTATTTTACAATAAAGTTATTCTATTTAATAAAAATGAACCTTGCGTTATTTTTTAACCAGCAGTATATAAATGTCGGAATATTGTAATTCTGTAGGAAAATGATTTAATGGTTTTTGCGAAATAATACATCTGATGTGAGTTGTTCAAATTTGTATTATTCTATTAGACAAAGAACACACAAATCAGAAATACCGATTATGAGACCATTTATTGATGGTATAAACTTAGATTGAGTTTACATTTATTTAGCTATTCAATCTTTAATATTATTTAATAAATTGAAATAGATTACGCTTCAACAATATTTATTTGAAATTATTTCGGACATTTCAAATCCTACCTACCCATAAAGAAATTAAAAATATTTTTATTTTATTCTAGGTAATATCACAGATGTAACTATACTGCAGATCTCATGACACGTTAAAAATTGATTACGCTTGTTTTGGAATTAAGCGTCTGATAACCTAAATTAAAATATGCTGCAGATTCATTTTATATACTTACTACTTTATAATCTACAGAGTAAAGAAATCTATTACACACCACACGGCGTATAATCTTTGTAAATAATACACAACCTTAACGCTGTAAATTGAAGAAATGTGACGTAATAATGAAGTTTATTTACATAAGCATTCATTAATAGCGAAAAGTTGGTTAAAACGGCCTCCACGGTTAAAACGGACCCTTTTTATTTTGTTCAAGTACAAAAAACCACTGTTCTGCTTTAGTAACTAAATTCAGTATTGCTGGCGACATTATGTGAGGAGTTCAAAAGACAACCCTACTATATCATAATCTACAATATCCCGCGTTTCGTTGTTTGGCGTTAAGAAAAAAATGATTTATGACATGACCTATGAACTTGCGGAAATAAATGGTATGAGACCGATTTTCGAAGGTTAAAAAAGCAGGTATTCTCCGTTTAACGAACAGATTCATAAGTGCTCCCCCCACGAGTTAGCGCCAAATTTAAACGGCACATTTCTATTGGTTGCCAGGGTTCACACAACCACGAAAATTTTGTATTATATTAACCTATAAATGTCAAAGTAATTTGTCATTTAGCATTTGTGTTTTCATTCTTTATTTTGGTTAAAGCTTTTGCTGTAGTACTTTTCAAAAACAGTATTTTTCAATACTAGCTACAATTTTGTAACCTATTTGCAAATAATTACATTTATTATGGATCAACAAAAACTTTCGCCACCGAAAAAACGCCCGGCCAGGCATTTTTCCGTTGACGAATCTTAAACATTTTTAAAGTTTGTATTGAAGAAAACCCGAACAACAACAAGACTGAAAATGTTGCGTTTACAGCAAAAGCAGCAGGTAACATAATAACTTTATAAAAACATATTTTATTCATTACTTCATCATTTTAGGTATTACAGATAAAAGTGTGTACAACATTCTACGTGAGTACAAGCAAACACATGTATTACATCCTCCGACTGTACACCACCGACAATGAGCAATTTTGGACAACATTGACGACGAAACTAAGAGTAATCTTAGGCGTGTAGTCCATTCCTTCTTTGAACAAAACGATACACCTACTCTAAATAAAATTGTGGCCGCTATTGGTGAGCACGATGAGATGCCTCAATTAAAAAGGAGTACATTAACAACCTTGTTGATTGAAATTAGCTTTAAGTGAGTAAAGGAATAAATTATCTCTAACATAAATTATACTTTATTTTGAAATATAGGTATTCCAAGAGGTCAAGAAATAGCTTCCTTAAAGAAAAACCCGACTTAGTTGCGCGGAGGCGATATTATCTACGACAAATTAGAAAATACAGAGAAGAAGGAAAAAAGGTATATTTCTTAGACGAGACTTGGATTAATGCTGGCCATACACTAAGCAAAGTATGGAAAGATACAACCATGTTGATTCCAAGGCAAGCGTGTTTGTTAATATATTAACAACGGGGTTACGGGATCCATCGGGAATAGGAAAACGCCTTATCGTTCTCCACATTGGTTCCGAGGACAGTTTTGTTGATGATGGTTTGTTGTTGTTCGAGTCCAAGAAATCTGGCGATTATCATGAAGAAATGACAGTTGCTGTTTTTGAAGAATAGTTTCGCAACGTTCTTGGACGTTTAGACAAAAAACGCTGTTATTGTGTTAGATAACGCTTCCTACCATAGCAGAAAGATCGACAAAAATCCAAATTCAGAGCCAAAAAAAGCTGACATTCAGGAATGACTAACCAGAAAATCCATTGATTACGAACCAGATATGATCAAAGACGAACTTCTCGACCTTGTCAGAAAAGCTGCAATTGCTTCTAAATTGGTAGTCGATGAGACAGTAAAAACACAGAATCATACTGTATTGCTTTTACCTCCATATTATTGCGAATTAAACCCAATCGAACTGATATGTACACAAATCAAGGATGAAGTTGCGAGGAACAATAGAACATTTAAAAATGGCAGATGTGTACCAATTATTTTGCAACGCTGTTGCAAACGTAACATCAGATAATTGGAAAAATGCCATTAGACAAGTGCAAAATGTGGAAGAAAATATGTGGCAATTGGATATCACCATAGAAGTTTAAGTGGAGCCGTTGGTCATCCAGTTAGGCGATGACTCTTCTTCATCAGACTCCGAAGAAGACTGACCTGTTGTGCTTTATTTACAGACTTAGTAAAAAATACAAATGCAGCTACAGGAAGAATTGTGAATTAAAGGACTACTTATGATAAAGGCTTTGTGGCAATTATTAAAGAAAAAGGGGTTTTTCTCAACTGCTCGACTTATGGCCTTTTACAAAGAAATAAATTAATGTCATTTTTCGGTTTCCAAAATACGTGCCCTGACAATTTGACTTGACTTCATATGAGATTACACAGGCGTATACACGTATACATGTACAGAAGTACACGCGTGCAAAGCGTACACACGTCCACGAGTATACGCGTACAGGCGTACACGCATACCCACGTAAATGCGTGTACACGCACACGCGCACACGAGCATTCGCGCACTCGCGCACACGCGCACGCGCACACGCACACGCACGTGCTCGTGTACGCGCACGCATGTATACACACACAAGGACACACACGCAAACACACACACACACACACACACACAGAAAAAGTAACAGACACAGACACAGACACAGACACAGACACACACACACACACACACACACACACACACACGGACACACACACGGACACACGGACATGGACACGGACACGGACAAAGACATGGACACGGACACGCACACGGACACGGACACGGACACGGACACGGACACGGACACGGACACAGACACAGACACCGACATAGACACAGACACAAATACAGACACAGACACAGAACGACACAGACACAAAACGGCACAGACACGCAAGACCAGAAACACACAGACACAGACACAGACAAGACAAGACACAGACACGGACACAGACACAGAACAGACAAGACACAGACACAGACACAGACACAGAACAGAACAGACCGACACAGACACAGAACAGACACAGACACAGACACAGACCGACACAGACACAGACCGACACAGACACAGACACAGACCGACACAGACACTACACAGACACAGACACAGACACAGACCAGACACGACACAGACACAGACACAGACACAGACACAGACACAGACACAGAACAGGCCACAGACCCAGACACAGACACAGACACAGACACAGACACAGACACAGACACAGACACAGACACAGAGACAGACACAGAACAGACAGAAACAGACACAGACCAAACACAGACACAGACACAGAACAGACACAGACACAGACAACACAGAACAGACACAGCCCAAGACAAAACGACACAGGAAACTGACCAGACACAGACACAGACACAGACAAACAAGACACAACACGACACAGAAACACAACACAGACACAGACACAGACACACAACAGACACAGACACAGACAAGACACAGACCCAAACAGACACAGACACAGACACAGACACAGACACAGACACAGACACAGACACGACCAGAAACAACACAACACAACACAGACACAGAACAGACACAGACACGACACAGACACAGACACAGAAACAGACACAGACACAGACACAGACACAGACCGACACAGACACAGAACCGACACAGACACAGACACAGACACAGACACACACAACACAACACAAAGCCACAGACACAGAACAGACAGACACAGCCACAGACCAGACACAGACACAGAACAACAGACAAGACACGACACAAACACAGACACAGACACAGACACAGACACAGCACAGACACAGACAGACACAGGCGCAGACAAAGACCAAACACAGACACAGAACACATAACACAGACACAGACACAGACATAGACAGAAACAACACAGACACAGACACAACACAGACACAGACACAGACACACACAGACACAGACACAGACACAGACACAGACAAGACACAGACGACCAGACCAAGACACAAAAAACACGAACAGACACAGACACAGACACAGACACAGACAGACACAGGCCAGACAAAGACACAGAAAACACAGAACGACAAGACACAGACACGAACAGACAAACAAACAACACAGACACAGACACAACACAGACACAGAAACAGACACACACAGACACAGACACAGACACAGACACAGACCAAACACAAAAGAAAACAACACAGACACAGACACAGACACAACACAAACAGACACAGACACAGACACAGACACAGACACAGACAAGCAAAAAACCCCAGACACAGACACAGAACAACACAGACACAGAAAACAAACACAGACACAACACAGACACGAACAGACACAGAACAACAAAAGACACAACACAGACACAGACACAACCGACACAGACACAGACACAGACAAAAAAAAAACAAAACACAGACACAGAAAACAAACAAACACAGACACAGACACAGACACACAGAAAAAACCCCCGAAAACACAGACACAGACAAACAAGACACAGACACAGACACAGACACAGACACAGACACAGACCAGACCAGACACAGACACAGACACAGACACAGACACAGACACAGAAACAAGACACAGACACAGCACAGACACAGACACAGACACAGACCAAACAAACACCAGACACAGACACGACACAGAAAAACCCACAGACACAGACACAACACAGACACAGACAAAACCCAAAAAAACAAACCCAGACCAGACACAGACACAGAACAACCCAAAACACAGACACAGACACAGACACAGCACAACACGACACAGACACAGACACAGACACAGAACCACAGAACAAGACACAACAAGACACGACACAAACAGACAAACACAGCACAGACACGACACAGACCAAGACAAAACAACCCAACGACACAGACACAACACAGACAAACAACCAAACAAACACAGACACAGACACAGCACAGACAACAACACAGACACAGAACAGACACAGACAAACACAGCCGAACAAAGACACAGACACAACACAGACAAAAGAAAACCCAAACCAGACACAGGGAAAAAACACAGACACAACACAGACACAACACAGACACAGACACAGACAAACAACACAACACAGACAAACAGACACAGAACCAAACAAAAAAAGGAAAACCCAAAAGAAAAACACAGAAAACAAACACAGACACAGACAAAAAACAACACAGACACAGGAAAAAGCCAGACAAGACACAGACACAGACACAGAACAAAACACAGACACAGAACCAACCCCGGGAAACACAACACAGAACACAGACACAACACAGACACAGACACAGACACAACACAGAACAGACACAGACACAGACACAGACAAAACAAACAAACACAGACACAACACCCAAAAAAAAAACAAAAAACAGAAACACACAGACACAGACACAGACACAGACACAGAACCGAACAGACCCCCCAAAAAAAAACAGAACAGACCCAAACAGACACAGACACAGACACAGACACAGACACAGACACAGACACAGACACAACCCAAACAGCACCGAAAACCAAACACAGACACAGACAGACAAACACAGACACACACACACACAGACCAACGACACGCAGACACACAGACACCAGACACGCAGACACGCACACAGACACACACACACACACACACAACGACACACAGACACACGGACACACACACACACACGGACACACACACACGGACACACACACACACACACGGACACACGGACACACACACACACGGACACACGGACACACGGACACACGGACACACGGACACACGGACACACGGACACACGACACACGGACACACGGACACACGGACACACGGACACACGGACACACGGACACACGGACACACGGACACACGGACACACGGACACACGGACACACGGACACACGGACACACGGACACACCGGCACACAGGCACACAGACACACAGGCACACATATACACACATATCTGTTTTGTAAATTAGCATTCGTGTCGTCCAGCAACTTTCTTTTTTGTCCTGTCGAACGTTAAACAACTGTTTAATGTAAGTGGAACGTTTGTCCTTTCGGTAAAAGATAGGCGAGAATAAATTGTTTAATGATCTAGTTTTTTTTAGTTTAACATGAATCAAAATTGAACATTTCCTTTATTTAAAAACGTAAAGCCGTATAAATATTGGTTTTAATATGTCAAATACATAAAATTACAGTTAGTTATGTATCACTTAGGTACTGGTCACCGAGTTACAGGTCAATGAATGTGAAATTGTACTAATTAATAATTCTAAACATAGGTAGAGATAATTTTAGTTTGTGTTTGGTGTTAGAGACTAATACCTACTTCATGTAAATAATAATTTAACAGTATGTCCGTTATATAACGTTATCTGAAATTCTGTCTCTCTAGAACCTAAGGCTGGTATCTGCAACACCCAAAATTAATATTTATCTACCAAAACGCTTTCGAGTGTTATTAACATTTTGTGTGATTTATGTTTGTATTTATTATTGCAAATCCTTTTATGCATAAACAATTATTGTGAATCTATCCCTTCTAAACGTAACTAAGCAATATTTCTAATTATGTTACGTTTAATTCAGATGTATAGTATAATTTTGTACTAAATAAAACAAATTATACAGAGAAATATCTAGCTTTTCTCCTTTAGACCACACATCGGAAGATTTATATATTGCTACATTGACAGCGACAAATGGACCGAATAATCGATACCGATAAGGGAAAAAAAGAACGATTTATAGTAAACGGTAAAGCTGTAAAGGAGACATACGTGTATGAATTTCGAAGTAAATTGAAAAAATCTACTGAATGATTGTATAATAGTTACTGAGTGACTCCATAAATAACTGAACATTCTATTGGTAAATGACCTTTACAGAAACATTTATCAAATTTAGATAATCTTTAAACAAAAATAATTGTTTGTCAAATACATTGCGTAAGTATTAAATTAATTATTTTGGTGCTTACTGTCACACTTAAATGTATTGGGCACATGGAAAGTTTTAAAGCAAGATAAAGAACCCGAATTTTTACTAATGCCTGCGCATATTGGAGAAGATGATGTTCGTCAAATTTAAGAATTCAGATTAGAAACCCTATGCGCAAGCTATGTTTTGTATGGTAGTAACTATATTTGTAATTTTATATTCATAAATAAATATTTAAAACAAGCTTTATATCTGAATGTGTATATATACCGGGTGGTCGTAAAGTAAGGAATAAATTCAATATCTCGTAAAGCACAATTTTTTTCAAAAATCGCTCGGACCCGTCGATTTAATTTTTTTTCGGGGCATATTTTGCGAAAAAAAAATTTTATACAGGGTGTCTCAAAAAAGATTTGCTAAAAAAATTTTTTTTTTTTCAAATTGCAACCCAATGTTTTTATTGCATTTTTGGATTACCCTTACAATTCTAAACATTTGTCATGTAGCATGTGCTATACCTAAGTCCAAGCGTTTTGGAGTTATTCGCATTCAAAATTTAAAAATTGAAAAAAGATCATGAAGAAAACGAAAAATAAAATAATTTTTATAACGTTTTATTATATCGAAAACAAAGATTCGTAAACTTAAAAATAATTTTATTTCAGCAAATGTTCGAAATGTCCTCCGTTAGTCAACTGACAATAGCCTAATCGATCTACAAATTCCTGCTGCACATTTCGAACCATTTCGGGCGTTATTCGACGTATTTCTTGACGGATGCGTTGTTTTAAATCATCTAGATTTGCCGAATCTTTGTTTTCGATATAATAAAACGTTATAAAAATTATTTTATTTTCGTTTTCTTCATGATCTTTTTCAATTTTTAAATTTTGAATGCGAATAACTCCAAAACGCTTGGACTTAGGTATAGCACATGCTAAATGACAAATGTTTAGAATTGTAAGGGTAATCCAAAATGCAATAAAAAATTGGGTTGAAAAAAATTTTTCAAATCTTTTGAATGTATAAAATTTCAAATATGCTGAAAAATATAAATTGACGGGTCCGAGCGATTTTTGAAAAAATTGTGCTTTACGAGATATTGAATTTATTCCTTACTTTACGACCATGTATATATATATATATATATATATATATATATATATATATATATATATATATATATATATATATATATATATTTTAGCCTTTCTGACAAAATGAAAAAGGTGAATCCTCATATAATTTTAAGATGAAAATATGGAATAAAATTTTTTCGAATGTCGCTTTGAATTCGAAATACAGGGTGTTGAAAAAATAAAACTTTATGCGCCATGTTAGTTCCTGTATATTTTGATTTATCCAATTTGTTTGGAGAAGGAAGTAGAATAAAGAGTTATTTTTCGTATATTTATCATTTTGTTGTTTCAAATGATGTGAGTAGGCTTTGCTTCGTTGCATAGCAACAACATTGGTTTTTTTCGTGTCATCTGTTTTGTATCGTGTTTAACAGTTTACAAATATCCTTTTGAATTGTTTTCTATTTACTTGTACTGCAAAATACTATTCATAATGGCCGAGTTTACCAATCAAGAAATTCATTTTATGTAGGGTTTAGCAAATGCAAATGCGCGAGAGGCAAGACGTTTACATGCAGAACGTTTTCCTAATAGACGAATGCCATGTTCGGAAACGTTTACAAGATTGCATCTTAGGTTATAGGAAACAGGTAGCTGCGTAAAAAGCAAAATAAGCGGCCGTCCACTGGCAGTTAGAACCCCACAACTTGAGGAAGAAATTTTATACAAGGTGGAAGAATCTGAAGGCATTAGTATGAGAAAAATCGAGAACGAGTTGAATGTGAGTTATTTACTTTATCCTTATCACGTACAAAGAAGTGCAAGCTTTGTTGCCTCGAGATTTTCCAGTTCGAGTTGATTTTTCTAAATGGTTTCAAGAAAGTTCTTTACGAGTCCCACATAATCCTATTTACAGATGAAGCGAATTTTTCGAGAGATAGCATTAGGAATTTGTACAATACCCATATCTGGGCGGATGAAAATCCTCATTGTATCTTCGAAGGACATCACCAGCATATATTTTCGTGCAATGTTTGTGCAGGAATTATTGGTGATATCTTGGGTGAATCATATTTCTTTCTCCAAAGATTTACTGGTGATGTGTACTACAATTACCTTAGAGATGAATTGATGGAAGCAATGCCATTAAGAACGAGAGCCTTAATGTGGTTCATGCATGACGGTGCCCCGCCTCACTTTGCAGTACGTGTTAGAAACTATTTGAATCAACAATGTCCTGCTCGCTGGATAGGTAGAGGTGAACCCCATCCATGGCGACCACGTTCGCCGGATCGCAATCCATTGGATTTTTATTTTTGGGGCCCTTAAACAACTTGTTTACACTACGCCTATTGAAACTGAAAAAGACCTTCGACTGTGTATTATTAATGGTTTTAATACGATTCGCGCCAGTCCCGAAATTGAAAAATACGTAGAACACCCATTTTTCGATTTTGCTTATAATTTTACATCTTTTTTATAATTACTTACAAGCTAAATCTTACAGTTTTTGAGATATTTGCAAAGTTAACTAAAAACTGACATTTTTATGTAGTCATTCAAGTAGGCGTATCTCAGTTATTTTTAAAGATAAAAAAATAATCTTTGGTATAGAATTTATTCACACATGAGCTTACTTTAATCTATTGTCAAAATTGGATTTCAATATACACGGTGATCACAATTATTAATTCAATAACACAAATTTGAAAATGCTGTCTTCATTTTTTTAAATGGCACACCCTATATTTTTTTAATGCATTGTCTTCGTCTATTAGTTGGCTTTCATTTCTGTTAAATATGTTCTATACCTATCTTTAATAGTTTCGGAGATATTTAAGTTTGTTCAATTTTTTTCGTTAATAACACTGAAGAAGCGTAATATTAGTCGGTCAAAGCAAGCTATGAATACATAAGAAACTAAAAAACATATTAACTGAAATACAAACACTTAAAATTATAATAAATGTTCAATGTGACCACCATTTTGTTGCTGGCTAACATGAAGTCTTTGAATAAACGACAAATTTACTCTTCGTAACGTGGAAACATTTATATTTTGAATTCTTGCCCTCATATCATCTACAGTCGTTGGAGGAGTTTGATAGACTTTTTCTTTAATCCTACCCCAAAGAAAAAAGTTCAGCTTTGTCAAGTCAGGCGATCTTGCAGGCCAGGAGATCGGCCCTCCTCTACACATTTCTCTAAGGGTTTGTAAAGTAAAAGTTTCAAATTCGTTGTGCAAGAAGTTTAAAAATGAATCTCCATTGACCGTGTTTTCAAAAAAATATGGTCCTATCATTCTTTCCCCAATAATTCCGGCCCAAACAATAAGTGACCAGCGGTGTTGATGATCAACAGGAATTATAAATCTGGGATTCTCAGTATCGTAATAATGGAAATTTGTCTATTAACGTATCCATTTTTGTGGAAAGTAGCTTTATCAGTAAATAAGATCGTGCTCAATTTCTAAATTTCTATTTATGGCCCAATTGCAAAAGTTTAATCTATTAACGAAGTCATCCTCGTCTAATTCTTGTGCAAGTTGGACATGGTATGGATGATATTTATATTTTTTTATAATTCTATTAACTGATGTTTTTGAAACTCCAACTTCTAATTCCAATTGTCGGCAAGAAACGTGAGGATTTTTAATCACGGATTGAAGCACTAAATGTTCATTACCTTCGTTAATTGCGGTTCTTTCTCGTTCTAAATTGTCTTCGTAATGAATACTGCCTGTTTGCTTGAAACGCTCTTTCAATCTTGCAAATGTTGAAACGTGCGGGTGTCGTGCATTTGGAAATTTTTGTTTATAAATTCGATGAGCTAAAAAACCATTTATATCGTTTTTACGAAGGACTTAAATTCTTTTTTCGAAAAATTCATTTTGTAATTTAGGAAGTAAGTATACAATACTACACAAATATTAGCACTGTTTGACAAGTTTGATTTCTTCATTTGTTTTCGTTCATCTTTTGTTTTACGCTCTTTTGATTAAATTGTTTAATTTTACGATGAATCGTTTAAAAACATCTCAAATATCTATTAAATAGGGTGGTTTCATACAATATTTATTATAATTACAATTTATATATTTCAGTTAATATTTTTTAGTTTCTTATGTACCCACAGCTTGTTTTGACCGACTAATGTTACTCTTCATCAGTGTTATCAACGAAAAAAATTGAACAAACTTAAATATCTCCGAAACTATTAGAGATAAGTATAGAACATATTTAATAAAAATTAAAGCCGACTAATAGACGAAGACAAGGCGTTAAAATATATAGGGTGTGCTAATTGAAAATTTAATCAAATTTACGTTGTTGAATTAATTTTTGTGATCACCCGTTTATACAAAGACTTCATGTTTGCCAGCAGCAAAATGGTGGTCACATTGATCATTTATTATAATTTTAAGTGTTTGTATTTCAGTTAATATGTTTTTTAGTTTCTTATGTATTCATAGCTTGCTTTGACCGACTAATTTTACTCTTCTTCAGTGTTATCAACGAAAAAAATTGAACAAATCTGAAACTATTAGAGATATGCATAGAGCATATTTAACAGAAATGAAAGCCGATTAATAGACGAAGACAAGGCATTAAAAAAATATAGTGTGTGCCATTTAAAGAAATGCTTGTAAGTAATTCTTATAAAAAAGATGTAAAATTATAAGGAGAATCGAAAAATAAAATAATGTATAGGGTGTTATATTCAAAAATCAAAAGTTCTATATTGTACCGCTTTTATAGTATACTCTGTAGAAACCAAACTATTTTAGATTATGCAACTTATAAAAATAGACAACTTTCGTATTTAAACTTATCTTCTAAGTTCAATGGCCAAGGAGCGATCGACCGAATACGCACGTTTGGGACACCCTGTATATATAAATAAACTTGACGTAAACCTAAATTTACGTTTATACATACAACCAAAACTAACTGAATATATTGAAACTCCTGTAATAATTATTGGTCAATGCTTTGATAAATATATGGACCACATTAAAATATAATTAAACTGTTAATTCCCTTTTTATAGGCTGCGGACCTAATTATGACCCAGTTGACTAGACTGAAACGTCATAAATTGAAATAAATAGGCACAAAACTATGAGTTTATTTAAAAATATTTACAATGCAATTATTACATTTAGTCATTTTCATGCAGCGTGGTATAATTCCTCAATTGCATTCACCTTGTTTCTGAAAATATCTCAGTTATTGCGTTTAAAACTAACTAAACCGTTTTTAAATATTCAATATATTAATCGTGAATAAAATGTTGTGTGTATTGCGGGCATAACTAGTTTATGTGGTGATACGGCGCTATATAGCGCTCGCGCTAACACGCTCAGGCTTGAAATAACGCTTCGGACCATAAAACCTCATTATGCCCTTAATACATAAGTAACTATTTTATCATTCGAACAAATATTTTTTAAGCCCTGCATAAAAAATTCCATGTTAACATTAGTTGTATATTTCTTTTCATATAAAAGTATTTCTTTCTTCATGTGTTATCTTTTTGCTTTCGCATGCAATAGTTAAAATCCATGTCAACTTTTCAACAATGTTACACGTTATGAGCTTTTGTAATATGGTGTCTTAATTATAAACATAAATAATGAAAACAACAAAAAAATTGAACAATTAATTTTCATATTAATCACAAATGAAAATGGAACGTCCTTTTATCAATAATTAATATAATTCAATTATTTGACACTTGGAATTTGGCATATTCTAATGCATTGCACGTTGGAACAGGTATAACCGAAAAGATTAAATTGTTAACATATTTTCTTCCCATTTGGTTCCCATAATGGTTGTCTATGTGATCTAATACTTCTGGTTACATACTATCAAATCATCAAGGTACTTGTAATCTTTTGGAATCAAAAAATTTGCACAGATGTTTGTTATTCATTCTTAAATCTATTAATTGTATAAGTAACAAATCCACAAATTGTACAAATGTACAATTTGTGGATTTGTTTCTTATCAAATGATATAAGGGGAAATTTGAATAATCTAAAAATAGCAATACCCCGTATGTACCTAACATCAGATTTTAAATTAAATTGCCATGATAGCTTAACATCGTTCCTATTGTAATTTAAACACTAATGTTTTTTAATTAAAGGTTTAAGATTACACGATTTTAGTAACTCAAACATATCAGATTTTTTCGTATATATTACTGTTATTGCGTATGGTCATTTGCGTACTATTGTTCAGTCCTTTTGTAATCTCTCTTTGCTTAACTATTCTATCCACACCGGCATGCAGTCCTCACCCGTCAGTGTAACTTAGCCTAACGGGTTAAAATCGAATATTTTACATAAGAAAAATATTATTAAATTGTTTTGATATTAACAATTATTAAGACCCTATTTACCCGTAAAACTAAGTATTCTTAATTATAAACGTAAACCGCGAAATCTTACGTTTCCATATTTTGTATAAACTTAATCTACGTTCCACGGAAACTTCATTTAAGGATCGATACTACCAGATTATTATGGTTTTTAAACACTTAGTCCATACAAGTCTCTACCATTGTCCTTCACTCTCCAGCAGCATACATTTGCTTTATTCGTATTTAGTCACAATTTTATAATACTTTCAAATCCGTACAAAACTATTACATGGGATATTCATTACTTTTTACTTTAAATTTACTTAATCTATTCAAAACTCCTAAATGACAGTTTGAGTATCTTTAGCTAATACATCATGTGTGTCATATTGATAACCTAAATTAGAATGACGCTGTTGGTTTTGGGCAACAACTTTTTTTCTGTAACCTTAATTCTTTCACCACAATATTCATAACGGTTTTCTTTATGAAACATGTCGGAAAAACATCCATGGTAGTAGCGATAAATCAAACGAAAACAACGACGAAACGACGGTGTTTGAGATAAAGCCATTTATTTATAAGACTACGATAGTTAATAAACCGGAATGCTTTTATTTAGATAGTGGCAAGAAAACCAAGCATAGGCCTTTTTGGACATCGGTTGCACCTTCAGAACTTTACAACCGTTATCGTTATGGAAAGAAGTTTGAAATAAACTGGAAATAATATGGGCTATCTTTAAAGCAGACGTTTTGAAAGTAATTGTTGGTATCCCATTCGGACCATTACTCTCCTTGATACCACGACAGGACAAGATCTTCCTGATTGTTTGGCATTAAACGTAATTTCTTTCATCTCAAGAGGTACAGTTGGTATTGTTGATAGAGGAAAACTGAGAGACAGATTAAAAGTATAATTATCGATAGATTGTTTGGCAAGTAGATATGCTTTTAATCTGAAGGTGGGCACTGTGCCTTAGTGATTAAGGGAACGGAAGGCAGTTTTGGAAAGGTTTGGAGTGATGATTTTAGTAAAATGTCGCCATGATTTGAACTGTTTTGGTATGAATGAACATTGTAGTTGATGCAGAAGTTGGATATATCTGTGGGTTTCTCGGTTAAGTATTTGTATTTAAATAAAAATCATGCTACAATAGATAATATTATTAATTTATTGCTACACAATTCTGGAAGAACGTTTCGGTATCACGTTATGTGTATAAAAAGAATGGATAAAGTTATTTTTTTACATGTTAGGTTAAATGAGGCAAACTAGTTGTTTTATAATGGTCATGTCGTTATAATTAATTAAAATAATGGTATTGGTAAATTGAGAAAACTACTACTGAACCAAAAAATTAGTAGATATGTTAAATTATTTAAAAGTTGATTTAATAAGTAAATTTTAGTCAACTAACACATATATTATAACTGTCATAATCCTTAATAAAAATATTATTTACGATAAGGAGATCACATTAGTTTTTTCCTGGACACTTATAGTGCGTTTAGAAAACAGTAAATCTATTGGGGAACCTCTATGAAAACTGTATAGATTAGCTTGAGACAGAAGATAGTTAAAATTGTACGCACACACGAACAGATATTACAGTTCTTAGAAATCTAATAATAGAATCAGTTCTTGGAAACAAGAAGAATGACAGGTTGTTGTCGATGGTAAAAAGTAGGTGAAGGTTAGGCAGTTCTTGTATTAGCTAAATTGAGTCAATATCTTCAAGGTCAAGATTTATTGGTATGATATCACAGTTCTTAGAAATCTAAAAATATAATTTTCAAAGTCAAAGTTTATTACCTTGCAGGGGTTTTATATTACAATTCCTACAAATCTAAAAATAGAATAGTTAAAGTTCATTGACCTTTTCAAGATCAAAAGTTCGTTGACCGCTAGGGGTACCATATTACAATTCTTAAAAGTCTACAAATAGAATCAGTTCTTGGAAATGGGAGAGTTGAAAGTTCATTAACCACTAGGGGGTAACTTATTACAGTTCTTAGAAGTCTAAAAATAGAACAGTTTCTTAATTTCATTGACCTTTTCAATGATTCATGTAACGGGCTTTGCGCATGGCCGGTACTGTTCGGTTATACTCGTGAGGATCTGTATACGTTGAAATTTTGTAATCGCGTGTCAGTCGCTTCGACATTATTGTGTATGTAAAGTCGCTTACATAATATTGCAATATTGTGTAAACCTAATCGGGTAACAGTTTTACTATAAATTACTACAATGGAATCAATTTCACATATGAGCACGTAGTTGTGGAGTTAACCAGGAAAGCGATGGAGCTAATTAAACATAAAGATGAACTAATTCGGCACATTCATATATTGAGGATAAATATTAGGTTATTAGTAATGCGTTATATGATGAGAATCAAAATATTCTAAAGATAGAGAGTAATTTAACTCTTATGAAGTGTTATTTAATAAAACTGAAACAATCAAGGAACGCTTTTAAAGTAGGTAGGGGTAATGTGGAAAATTTAGTGTGGCAATCTATTGCATCTTGTTGCAAAACTAGAATACTTACAGGAATTATTGTGAACGTAAATATCAGAAATCCATTAACATGTTTAAATCAATCTTATAACATTTTTGCTGCTTAAAGAATGCATGTTGAAAGTCAGCACAGTTTTGGCAGTTCAGTTTGTGTAGCTTCACAGTTTGGCAATTGATTTAAAAACATTTCCAACTAAAAACCAAACTGTTGATGTTGGTACTGATTTGTGGTTATGGTATCAAGTTAATGTTTATAATAAACTACAAACCAAATTGAGGGAATTTGCAGAAAAGGATTCACACTGGGCTTTGCAAGAAATTTTACGGTGGAATGCATATTAAAGTACCTAACTTCATAGCAGTCAAAAAAGCTGTTGTTAATATCAAAGGTAACGATGATTATTGTTTTTTGTGGTTCGTTGTTTCAGATGTATATCCTGCTTCACAACATTCAGATTGAACTTCTAGCTATCCTTATTTCAGTAACGCTTTAAATTATGATTCAATTGAGTTCCCCATTAAAATGACTGATTTAAATAATTTGAAAAATTAAATAATCTCTCAATAAATTTGTATTGCATAGAGGATAAAAAAGATGTACCTTTTGAATTAACTAATCAGCAAAGCGACCGAGAACCCATATATCTTTTAATGCTTTCTAACGATGACGAAATTTATAATCACTTTGCGTGGATTAAAAACATGACAGATTTATTTTCAAAACAGTTGGCTGCAGAAGGTCATAAGAAAGTCATTTGTAACAGGTATTACATGGTCAGATGTAACTTTAGAAAAGCATTTAACATATTGTAACCAACTCAATCAATGTCGTGCTAGATTACCAAATGATAGTAATAAGTATTTAGAATTTAAATATATACCAAGAAAATGCTCTATTTGTCCTATACGTGGACCTTGAAAGCATTTTAGACAAATGTGCAACTGCAGATGATCAAAACACACATATATGTGATGAACATGTACCCTTTAGCATTGCATATTACCTTAAATGCTCTTATGATGAGGCGTTATCACAATTTCATTTGTACAGGGGAGAGGATTGTATATAATAGTTTGTTGGAAAATTACAAAAGGTTGCAAACTTGGGAAACAGCATTCTCAATACTATCGTACCCATGGAGGCTCTGACTTATGACCAAATTGATAATTTTGAACGCGCTATTGTCTGTCATATTTGCAATCGAGTTTTTCGACAGACAGGTGTTAAGGTTGGGGACCATAACCATTTAACAGGGAAGTTTCGGAGTGCGGCACATCAAGGTTGCAACTTAAATTTTAAACACACGCATACTGTCCCTATCTTGTTTCATAACTTGAGTGGTTACGATGCACATTTCTTCATTCGAGTGCTAGCTATGAGTTTCCCTGTTACCGTTAAGCAAGGAGAAGTATATATCCTTTACCAATACTGTAGATAATACCAACATAAAACCTAGGCTTATAGATTCCTTTAGGTTTATTAGTAGAGGGATTGACGAGTAGATCTGCGTGTAGTAGCGACGCCGAATTTAATTTTTTAGTGCGAAAGGGTATCTTCCCATATGAATACATTGATGCATGGGACAGCAGACTAAACAAAACCGTTCTACCGGCAAAGGAAGCACTTTACAGTCATCTTGTTAACGAAGGTGTTAGCGATGAAAACTATTTACGTGCGATTCAAGTCTGGAACATCTTTGCAGTACAAACATTAGGACAATATTCAGATTTATGTTTAAAACGGATGCGTTATTGTTAACTGATATATTGGATATATCAAATATATCACACATATATTACACAAGTTAAATTAGAACTGATACCGATATGGTCACGTTCTTTCAAAGTGGCATCAGGGGCGGAGTAATACAGTGCTCCAACCGCTATGCAAAGGCTAATAACAAGTATATGGGTAATAAGTATTATCCCACTGTCCCAACGTGCTATTTAATGTACTTTGATATTAATAACCTTTATAGAAAACTAATGTAGCAATTCTTGCCATATGGGGAGTCTGCCTTTGTAGATAACCCCAACCTTGGATCCATACTAAATACTCCAGATGATTCAGACATCGGTTACATTGCAGACTGTGATTTGGATTATCCACTGGAATTGCACGAGCTGCATAGTGACTTACCCCTGGCAACAGAACATTTGGCTCCGCCTGATTTAATTAAAACAAAATTATTGCTCACATTGCATCCGAAACGTAATTACATTGTTCACTACAGGAACTTAAAGATGTGTTTCGCACTTGGTTTAAAATTGGCAAAATTAAATAGTCTTGAGCTTTAAACAACAGGCCCCCTGGTTACAAAAATATACTGACATCAACATTACATTACGAAAGCAAGTCAAAAATAAAATTGATGTGATGAAGATTTCGGATCGGTATGGTGTTAGTGCGTATGTTTTCAAACCGAATTACCATAGCTGTACCATATTCGATAAGGATATGGTAATTATCGAAATGAACAAGTTGGAAGATTTTCTAAACAAACACATATATGAAGGATTTGCAGTTCTAGACATTTCTAAAACTTTCCTGTACGACTTCCATTACAATTATGTGCCACCAAAATTCGGAAATAAAGCCAAGCTTATGCATACCCAGATAGCTTGATTTATGAGTTATCTGTACCCCATATTTATGAAAAAGAAAATATTGAAAAATTGATGCACCCGATTATGCTTCCGACAATATTTTTGGTGTTCCTCCAGCAAATAAAAAAATTCCTGGCTTCATGAAAGATGAGCACAATGGCCTTATCATGAAGGAATTTGTGAGGTTGCGTGTGAAAGTGTACGCTTATTAAGTTAGGGGGGCAAAATTACCAAGAAATCTAAAGGTGTTACTTAGAGCGAGTGTAAAACAAAAAATACCATAGAAGATTATAAGTTGGCATTATTTGATTGTATCGAAGTGTTGGTGCACTGCAATAGCAGCCTGAGGGCGTGCTCTATCGTGCAAAAAATACATTACCTACCGAACATTGAGAGGGACATCTTCTAAAAGTTCGGAGAGCAAAAAATGTAAGTAGGTTGGTTCATTTAACCACCTAGCTACCTGGAAGGCTCCTACTAAAGTATATCTAACTAAACCATACAACACGTTCTGGTACATTGTAAATCCTTTCTCTAGAAAATGTGGCTTCATCTGTGTACAATATTTGTATTTGAAAGTCCGGATTATTGTTGCACGCTCTAGGTACCACTGAGGAAACGCACATTGCTGTAAATAATCTGCACGAAGCAACTGCTGTATGGGTATAGCAAATTAACGTGAAACAAAATGTTAGTGTAAAGGATTATAATAAATATAATTCTCATAATTTCGTGGACTAATACGGAAAATTGTGTTTCTGCGTACCACAGCGAGTATTTCAGCACCTCAACCGTCCCAATTGAACCTGTATACCCCAATTTGTAGAATTAAGGATTTTTCGAACATCTAACTTATGTGATGGAAATATCTTAAAAAAAATCGAAATACTTTTTTGAAATTCATTCAAATGTGCAAATAAAATCTGAATATTTAGCTTTTGGGTGACGTAGTTGTATACATGTCTGAAATTCGACACAGGTCCATGAATTAAGTAGTAGTATAAGACAATTTCTAAATAAAGTTTCACTGCAAAATCACACTGAATTATACTTTACCTCACAGAAATACAAAAATTTCCGTCCGAACCAAAGCAGAAAAAAGACATCGAAGCTAGAAGTTCGATCTGAATTCCATGAAGTAGGATATAAAGCTGAACCATTGCAATATCTATGAAGCACATTCGTCGCCTGATCTGGATATTTAGCTTTTGGGCAATTTCTAAAGAATAGGTACTGATTTCCTTAAACTGGCATCGGTTTATAAAAATTAGTACCAGTTTACCAAAAAACAACTCAAAAACAGATCGGAAACAGGCCAAAAAGAGGAATATGCTTCTCAGAAATAGGTGATTACTTTCTAAAGAACTGGCGGTGGTTTCCTTATAACTGATAACAGTTTACACTCCAAATTATTTTTACCATATATGCAGGAAAGTGTGAAACCAAAAAATGCTAAAAACACACGCACACACGCACACACGCACACACGCACACACGCACACCCGCACACACGCACACAGCACACACGCACACACGCACACACGCACACGCACACACGCACACACGCACACACGACACACGCACACACACACACGCACACACACACACACACACACACGCACACACGACACACCACACACGCACACACACACACACGCACACACGCACACAGCACACACGCACACACACACGCACACACGCACACACGCACACAGCACACAGCACACACGCACACAGCACACACACACACGCACACACGCATACACACACACACGCACATACGCACACACACACACACACACACTCAAACACACACTCATGCACACACGCACACACACACGTCACACGCACACCGCACACACGCACACAACACAACGCGACACCACACACGCACACACGCACACACGCACCACGCACACGCACACACGCACACCCACACACACCACACGCACACACGCACATCACACACAATCGCATCACACGCACTACACGAACACACCGACACACGACACACGTCGCACACACACACGCATACTCACACACGTTCGTACGCACGGACGCACACTCACACAAAACACATTACACACTCTCTCTCACACACACACACACACACATACACACACACACACACACACACACACACACACACACACACACAGACATACACAAACACACGCACACATACCCACACTCTGTAACGTGCCAATGATTGGCGATTATTACCCTAATTTGTTTTCAATTTTTGGCTATCGTTACCTTAATTAAGTTTCCAAATTTGCATTATTATTGACAAATATATTTACATTACATTAGTACCTTTACGCATTTCTTTTTTCTTTCAATAATTAAATTTTTTTATATCTCAATATTTTCGCTTTAGTCTACATAATTACGAATCCCTGTGTATATTTAGTAACATCTATTTTTGTTATTTTCTCAAGCTACAGTTCGTTTTAAGACGAGATTAATATATTCCTTTTGTACAAGTAAGTACTTATCCTTTTAGTGCAGTTTAAGTAAATAACAAATCAGTGTAGTTTTGCTTTGATACGGTTATAAAAGAACCGCTGATTTCTGCTCTAAGATAGAAACATTTGAGTTCGTAACCTATCATACTGTAATATGTGTTGACGTAGGTCAGTACGTTTTATGATTGAATACTGTGTTGATCATATTACATTTTGAGCTTTAAGTAAAAGTGGATGATAAACTTATATAGTTTTATTGATTTAATGATTATTTAAAGTCGCAAATCGTTACGAGAGATATCGTTTGAGTTATTTTATGCCGAAATTATTCAGACATTTTGTTTTACTTAAATATACATATAACTACAATTGTGTATTGTTATTTAGATTACCTATGTTAATAAGGTACAACTTTCTCAATTTTTGTTGTATTTTAAATTATTAAATGTTTAAATCAGTGGCGTCCGACAACAAACAAAT
>JARFJB010001923.1:545000-560000 GCA_036346205.1 Vesta saturnalis
GTGATCTACCTTTCAAATACTATGCAAATTAATCAAAGGGTTTAGAAAAGTCTGTAAAAGCCGCAACTGTGAAAACACCCCTTTTGAAACTTTTGCATGTACTATTAATACATTTGGTAATGACATTGTTTGTGCTTTTGCCTTTCTGGAAGCCAAACTGGTTAGAGTAAAATAATAAATTTGTTTTAAAGAAAGTTATTATTTCATGATAAAGAAAACTTTTTTCAATAACCTTAGAAAAAATCGGTAGGATTGAAATGGGTCTGTAGTTGCTTACATCATTTTTATCGCCTTTTAATAATTTATTATAATGGTAAGAGGTTTAACCACTAAACTGCTATTGCGGTTTACAAATTTGTGTTAAAACCAAAAATGTACTTTGTCTTACTAATTTTTAGATTTTGAAGTGTATCACGAATTTCGAAATCAGTTGTTAAAAATGGAGACAAAATATGTATTGAAATCCGCAGCAGTTAAATTTTGAGGTTTGCTTATCATTTCAGAATTTTTCTGCCAGTTGATAACACTCCACATTGCTTTGGTGGGATTAGATGATATGACCTATGTCATGCTACAATTTCGCTAGTCTAATTTCCTTTTTACATTTTTCAACAGTTTTTTTTAAATTTTAAGCAATTTGGGTGAGCTATATTTAGAGTATAACTCACGAAGTAGATGTAGATGATCCATAAACTTCTTAATATTATCATTAAACCACGTAACGTGTTGGTATTTACCTCCAGTCTTAATTTTCTTTAGTGGAAACTTATTTCAAATGCCGTACTTGGTGTATTTAAAAAGTTAGAAAACATTTGGTATGTGTTTCAATTATCACTATGAAGTAGTGTTCAAACCATAATTGCATAATAAGTTGGTAGTGGTCGGAAAGTATTTGTAACATACGATTTAACGTTACAATTTTCAATACATAATTCTAACACTCGACCTAACTGATTAGAAAAACTTATATCGGTAGTACTTGCATTGTATCGGCAAGTTGAACAATTTATAAACAAATTCTCTAGAAAAGCATTTTCACCAGTAACCATATAAATGGTTTTAATAAAAAAATATGATAGCAATAAGTTATAAAGGGTGTCTACCCGTTTATGTACACCAAAGTTCTAGAACTAATTCCAAATTATCACAAAAAATGTTAAAATTTCCTACTGAAGATCTGTAAATCGTAATTATAATAATCTGGCATTTCAATTGAATACAGCAAATTTCCCAATGTATTTCAATCGATAATTTATTAATAAAAAGTAGAGACCGCAATAGTATTCTGCTTACATAAATACCTTCCATAATTTAACTCTTTATTAGTGTTAGTTTCCGTAAAATACCTTTAGTCTTGATACTATTAATAGGATTTTCAGTCACACTCGAATTGTTAGATTGAACCTTGCTACTCGAATTATCCATCCTATCATTGCGTACACGATATACGTTACTATCTGCTTTAACTCGGATTCCTTCGCAATTAATTTTTATTCTAAATAAATAATTTTGTGATTTAGAACACCATTACTAAGTTTCAATTGATTTGCAAGTAATTTTAATAAGTAAAATTTTCACCATTAATCTCATTAAGACAGCCTAAAACATGTCATTTTGAAGATACATAATTAAAGATAAGCACTAACATATTGTATTTGCTATTGCTTTAAAACTCATACAAGTTTGCCTTGAGCAGCACCGTCATACTGTTACGAATTTAACCAAACATAAAAAATCCTAACTAAATTGAATCGAACTAAATGATATTGAATCGTATTTATTCGAATTTAATCGAATAGAACAGAATCGAATCGAACCCAAACAAACCGAATCGAACCGAATGTAACCGAATCGAATCGAATCGAACCGAATCGATCCGAATCGAACCGAATCGAGTGGAGTCTAGCTGGATCGAGTTTGAATCGACTGGAATCAAGTTGAATCGAATTGAATCGAGTTGATTCGAGTTGAATGGAGTTGAATCGAGTTGAATCGAGTTGAATCGAGTTGAATTCGATTAAATGGAGTTGAATCGAATCGTATCGAGTTGGATCGAATCGAGACGAATCGAATAGAACCGAACCGAACCAAATCGAATTGCCTTGACCTGGATCGAACCGAATAGAGCTGAATCAAACTGAATCGGCTTGAATCGAACTGAATTGAACCGAATCGCACTAAACCGAACGGAATTTAGCTGAATCGAACTGGCCCGAACAGGGTCGAACTTGGTCGAACTGGGTCGAAATGGATCGAGCTGGGTCGAACTGGATAGAACAGGATCGATCGAATATGAACGAATCGGAATAAGTCGGGTCGAACCGGATCGAATCGGACCGAGTCGGGTCGGATCGGATACAGTCGTATCGAATCGGATCGAGTCGGATTGAATCAGATCGAATAGAATCAAATCTAATCAAAGTAAGTAGTCAAGTCGTGCCGAATCGAGCCAGGTGGCGTCGAGTTGATTCGATTCGAATAGATTTGAATCGAATCGAATCGAGTAGGATCGGATGGGTCCGGGTTGAACCAGATCAGATCGTCGAGGCAAATCGGGACCATTTGAGTCAAGTCGAATCGCATTAATTCAAATAGAATGGAATGGAACCGAATCGAATCGAATAGAACATAACTGAAACGAACCGAATCGCACTAAACCCAACCGAACCGAACCGAATAGAATCGAAGAGAATCGAATAGAATCGAATAGAACGAATAGAATCGAATAGAATCGAATAGAATCGAATAGAATCGAATAGAATCGAATAGAATCGAATAGAATCGAATAGAATCGAATAGAATCGAATAGAATCGAATAGAATCGAATAGAATCGAATAGAATCGAATAGAATCGAATAGAATCGAATAGAATCGAATAGAATCGAATAGAATCGAATAGAATCGAACAAAATTGAACAGAATTCAAGTGGAATAGAATGGAATAAAATGAAATGGAATGGAATAGTATGCAATTGAATGGAATGGTATAGAATGAAATTGAATGGAATGGAATGGAGGGAGTAGAATAGAATAAAGAAAAGAAAGTAATATGACAAGTACACTACTTATTATAGGGGGAAAGTGAATGGTCAAAAAGTGATTGAACTCAATGTATGTAGTAAGATACTTTGCATATACCATGACAGTCCAAGAAGAAATCTAAGTTTATAATAAAAACTTGTCGAATCTCTTCTTTCATACTTATTAAGCAAACATCTTTAGGCCTCTTTACGAAGTCCTCTACCTGCTTGCGAAAATCCCGTCAACATTGGTTCAATCGGTTCTATGATTAGCCTGGACAAATTTACAGACAAATAACAAATTTGAAAAGAGGCATTTGGTTTCTGATAACATGCTAATAACCATATGGGTTTAAGAAAAGGCAGTTATTTCGAAATAACAGACAGGCGCTGCAATTTTATTTATTACGCTTTTCGAGAAACGTCATTAATTATTTTAGCCGATAAACCTGTAAATTTTTTTGAATTAGAAACGATATGACAATTATTGTAGATCATTTATTTTCAAAATAAAGTTAATTTTGATGAAAAGATTTTGTTTAACGTGAGGTATTGTTCTAAAGTGAAATTTCAAATAATTTAAACGTGATTATGCATGTACCACCCCGGGAAGCGGTACAACAGTCAATTACCTGGTAGAGAGAAAAGAGTAACTTTCATCGCTGATTTTAGGGAAGAAAATTATATTTCTTAAAGCAGGAATATTGCGTACACACATAGCACACAGCCGTTTGAAAATTAACATATTGAATTGACAATTAAGACTTTTAAATTGCATAGAATTAGAATGTAAGTACACGATAAAAAAAACTATCACAAAAACTAGCCGCAACATTTCCATCTCATGAGTATATATCTAAAAAGAGTAGCGAGTGCAGGTGTTATCAAATTTACTAATACAGTTAATTAAGTTTCCAAGGTACACATTTATAATTTTGCTTAATATGTACACATTTTCAAGCGCACTTTGACTATTTATTCAAGTAACTCAATACTTGCACTATAAGAACCATCTATGTTGGCAGTATTAATAATTATCGGGTTGTTTCAATAAAAATAGGTATTCTTATCTATCTATATTGGAACATATGTATTTAACAAACACAAGGTCATAAATCTGATAAAATAATTTGTTACCTACCAACTCTATTGAAAATACTAAAATGCTAACTGATTAAATCCCACATTGGTTATAAAAATAATTAAATTACAGGCGTTAATCTGTATATATTAAGTATACCGACATGTGTAACTCTAAATACATATTTATCTACCAATTCAAACATTTTTCTTTTATGTTACAGCAGATGATAAATGTGTTCATTAATATTATAAACAAAGCTATGAGAGTATTGTCAATTTTGATTTATAGAATTGTAAACAATAATTATCCTGAAATATTTTCCCTTTAGTCAAAGTAGAAATGGAATGTTAACCACCCGTTTAATTTATTTTATTTTAAATTTAGGAAATAAGTTCATTACTTAACAACGTCTCTATGTTAGCAAAAATTTGTACTTCCTAAAAACAGTAACCAGAGGAGATAACAGACAATGATATTCTTATTGTTTTAATTCAAAAATTTCAAACAGATAACAACAATGATAATTACTATATTTTACAACACTAACGTGCTTTAATGTGAAATACTGCCGTTAAGCAGTTCCAATCTTATTTAATTAATTTTTAGAAATGTTGCTTTATATTATAACGAAACTTAATTTTCCAAAAATATATGTATACATAAAATTAATCGTTATAATATTGAAAAACAAATTAATTTTCTTAATTTTTAACACAACACACACACACACACACAACACACACACACACACACACACACACACACACACACACACACACACACACACACACACACACACACACACACACAAACAACCAACACACACACAAACACACACACACACACACACAAACATTGGCACAAACGCACACACACAACACACACACACAACCACAAACCCACACGCACACCACACACACACAGCATAAAGACACCACACACGCACACGCACACAACACACACGCAACACACGCACACACACGCCACACACCAACACACAACACGCACACCACAACAACACACCACCACACCAACCACTACACACCACACGCACACGCAACCACACACAGCACACGACACGCACACCCCCAACGCACAACACGCACACGCACGCACAACACCACACACCCACACCACACACACACACACACACCACACCACACCACCACACGCACACGCACACGCACAGACACGCACACCCACACGCACACGCCACACGCACACCACACCACACGCACACCACACGCACACCACACGCACACGCACACACACCACGCACACGCACACGCACCCACACGCACACGCACACGCACACGCCACACACGCACACGCACACCACACGCACACCACGCACACGCACACACGCACACGCACACGCACACGCACACGCAACGCACACGCACACGCACACGCACACGCACACGCACACGCACCGCACCCACGCACAATCGCACCGCGTACACAAACACGCACACACACCACACGCACACGCACACGACACACGCACACGCACACGTACGCACACGCACACGCACACGCACACGCACAGCACACCCACGCCACAAGCACACGCACACGCACACGCAACCACATACTTTGGCAATGTCAAGCATGAATTTTAGAAAATGATTTGACATAACGTTGAAACAACATCAAGTAAAAAATTTTAAAAACCCTGCACAGATAACCTCTGAACGAAAGAAATCGGGACTGTAAGGAGCAAGAAACATCACCTCCCATCCCAATTTGGCGACCTTATCGTGCGTCAAACTGACAGAATGCGGCCCAGCGTTATCCTGTCAAAAAATTACGCCTTTACTTAAGCGCCCCCCTCTGTTGTCTCGTTCTTATACCTGCTTTTACTCGCAGGAGTAGTTGACTGTAATAGTCTACATTTATTGATCTATATGTTGTTAAAAAATCTTTGACGCCATTCTAGACTAGCCTTCTTACTTTTTGGGATGTAATAGTGAATCCATGACTAATCGATATTTATGATACGTGCCAAGAAATTGCCTCTTTCATTTTGAAAACGTTGGAGATGTTACGAAAAGCCATAATCCGTTTCCGCTTTTGTTTCTCGGAAAAGTTTTTACTGCTCACCGTGAACTATCTTTGGAATATTTAAGCTTACCATGAACAATAACTTGTATGCTACGAACACTAAATGCTTTCTCATATCCGTACGTATAAAGAGAAATCTACGTAATCGGTTTAAATTAATACACTTTTTTCTTCAGACGTCAATAAAAGATGACATTTTAAACTTCACCTGACAACGTTAAAGTTTGATATTTCCACCGGCGGCTGCAAAAATCTTTTGCATCCCCTCGCAGCGGATGCAAAAGTAATGTAAGGTAATATAACTCAAGCACCCAATTTGGAAAACAACGAAAACAAATTTATTGCTTAGAGCTATAAAGATTAAAAGTACAATGATTAAAACTAACATTTTCTCCAAAATAAAATCCGACAGAGGTAACAGTGGAGGTCTCACTGCGTTCTAAAGAAATGGTCTTTAAGTATTCCTCCTCTACATGAACTTCTGTACTCGTAGCGCTTGCACTAGGTGCAAAAATTTTCAAGGCTGCCTCTTTTTTTGTTGCTAGAGAGTCTTCAATATAACGCTCAGCTACAGTGCTGGATTTCCAGCCACCATGGCGCTTCAAGCACATTAAATCTGCGCCGCGTCCACCAACAGTGTAGCTGAGGTTCTTCTTAGACAATGCCCTGTGTATTATGTATAGTTCGCTAATTTTAAGAAAAAGCTACCTCCCTAGGAACACTACTTATTTTATCGATTCCCATCACCGCTCTTGAGCATTTTCCATTTCCATATTTCAAAAAAAATCGGCGATCATTCATATCTCGAGGGCGCAAAGCAACATATTTGTTATATAAATTTAGGAAAGATTCCCCTACAACTGTAAATGATTTAATTTTTTTTTTTGATATCCGGAATTTTAATATGTAGCATTCAGGTTCTCAATGTCGTCTACCTTCATCTTAACCAATTCATTGCAACAACATGCCCCTGAGATACCAATAATCAAAACTACAACCTATAAAGACTTGTTTTCATTCTATTTCTAAAACTTACCTTCATTGCCAAGTATTTTTCGTCCGACGCTTCCGATAAAAATTCGTTTAATTGGTCTTTTGTAAATACTTTGGCCTGCTTTGGGGTGTATCCTTCATTCTGCTTCTTCAGATATGCACAAAGTTTCAAGTATTTGCTTATATCTACGCCATGTCGAATGCTCAATAATGATTTTATCATCGAATATTGGGACCACATTCTCGAGCTTTTCATTTTCATTTTTGTTGGTAATTCGGCAAAATAAGCTAACATTACGGTTTCAGAGTAGCTTTTAATATTTTTTTCATCGCACCATTTTATAAATTGCTGAAAAGCTCTTTTATAGATTTTGCTCGATCTTGTAGGTAAAATAGATCATTTATTGCTGTATTAGCCGCTTCAGTAATTTCTGACGGCGTGTAGTTCTTCAAATCCATCATACTCCTAACAATGTAATATTTTAATTTACACAAATAGGAACAAAAAGTTTAATAAAATACTTGCAATAACACAAAGAATCTTCACAATTTTCAACTTGTTTAATGCATTGTTTTTAACGAAACCTAGTAACGTCTACTGCTGCTTGCCAGAGCACGCTAGGTAAATCTAGCTATTCCTCATTTTCACAACCTAATTATTTTTCCTTAGTATATTTTATGCGGAGCAAAGTGACTTTTTGTGGCTCATTTGTATTTGTCGGACTCACCACGTTCGTCCGTCAAACCTACAGATTCGCCACAAACAGTGTCTCTTTAGCTCCTTATAAAATAATAGACTGTTTTTTACATTTCTCGACGTTTTGTGGCCTAAACAATACGAAAAACACATTTTTAGAAAAGAAAATCTCGTGTCTGATTGTGTGTCTGTCATTGAGGTAGGAAGGGAGGAGAGACGACATGCGATCTCGAAAAGCGTCCAAGGCTCGGCCATATTTTAAGAAGATTTACGTCGTTTGTGTTGTGTAAAGTGTATAAGTGACATTATTTGAATTTTATAAATTATAGTGATGGCTTGTTGTGCTCTGCGTAGGATGTTACAGGGCCGTACGCCATGATTTTTACTTATCACTGTTACTTTATTAATTTTAATTTGACCTGACCCTGGTATCCGCCATGTTGATAGCAGATTTAGTCCCACCTACCACGGACGTTTTTGTATCGGATGAAGTGGTATTATGTCGTCTCCCCTCCCGTTACTACCTCAATGGTCTGTGTGTGGCTGAGCGCGACATCTTTTGAAAAATTAAAGCTATCGATAAAAGCTTTGGAAAAAAAAATTCGTGTCTGTGTGTCTGTTTGTGTGTGGGACATAAAATCAATTTCGTTAATGAGCAAAATCCAACCAGTGGTGCGCCGTTTTAGAGTACAGCATTATGCATTTTTAAATTTATCAACCGATTTTTTTGAAAGTCGGGCATTGGGGATTTTTAAGATCGCTACGTCTAAATCATTTGTCAAAATCAAATGTTCAAAATGTCGGATCAAAAATGGGGGATTATCGTGTTTAAAATCCGATATGACTAAAATTCAGGTATTGTGGGCTAATGATCAATTTTGCAACTTTGTTAATATGTAAAACATTATCTAAACAAAAAAAATTTTTAAAACTGCCAATGGCGCACCATATTTGGGGTGCAAAATTTTTTTGAAAGTCCGGTATTGGGGGTTTTTAAGATCGCTAAGAATAAATCATTTGTCAAAATTAAAAAATTCAACATGGTGGATCGAAAATGGGGAATTATCGTGTTTAAAAACCGATATAACTCAAATTCAGGTATTGTGGGCTTTAAAGTTATTTATTTAAATATATGAGAAAGCATTATGGCAGATAATTTGGCTGCGGTTTTTTCAGTATTTTCACTAAATCAACTATTGATATTCGTCTATTGGTTCGAATAAGCTCATCAACTCGTCTGATAGTCACTTCGTTTACGGCAGTACGAGGTCTTTTAGCATGAGGAGCGTTTGCTACACCTATACGGCCGCACTGTTCAAACACCTGAGTACGTGAAAGACATTCTTCTTGAAATTATGCCTGTAGTAAACGAAGAATATTAACAGCCTTTTCACTTTTTGCATATAAAGGTTTAATGATAATACTCTGTGCAACGAAGTTCGGCATTTCACCCGACGCCATGATTAACACAACTGTGTCCTCATTATTACATAGCAGACATAACGGTAGCACCTTACTAAGATAGCAAAATCTAATTAGTCCGGGTGAAATCTATATTGCCATAGTAGGAGGTTGGCTAATTACCTCGTTAAAAAATTGACGGTTTTGTTGTTGTGAAAATGGTGAATGTAACGTTATTAGTATTAAAGTTATTAGGTACCCTCTGAAAGAATATGTTTAGCAAAGTGAGAAAACTGGGTCCCTGTGTTGCTGTGTTCTAGTGGTAAGATTTCTTACAGTCATTCCCACGTATATAAAGAGGCAGTCTTTGCACTTAAGCTTACAGACACCAAGCATTAGATCTTTAGGTGTGGGATATTTAAAGCTACATAAGTGTTTGCTGGTGTTACGAGGGAACGTGCAGGTAACTTTGCTTTCTTAAGTAGGAATTTACCCAACTTTTGTGACATAAGTCCATAATGGGGTAATACAACGTACTGTTTGACATCCTCATGTGTGGTCCGTAGTGTAGTCAGTTGTTTTAATTTACGGTACTTGTTGTATTGCCCTATTACGGATATCGCAAAAGTTGCGGTAAGTTCAAAATCAAAGTTACCTTCACTGTCTCTTATAACATCAGCAGACATTTATGTAGCTTTACAGATTCTATTACTCGTGTCTAACGAAAAAAAAAGACAACAAAGGTACACAGTTTTCGCATTTTGCTGAACATATTTTCTGAGAGGGCCATAATTTTAATATTGACAACGTCGAAATTTTGTATTGCAACAACAATAATATTATAAAACTTAGGGACAAATTTTATATTCACCTCCGCACCTCCACAACGAAGACGTTAATTTATTAAGTTAATATTATACATATTATTGTTAAAGGTAAACAGCAATTTATTTGTTATTTTAATTGTATCGTTTCCTTTGTCCTTGCTAGCTTATAAATACATTTTAATTCTGCTTTAAAGGAAATGTTTATTGCAATTTATCATTATTTTGTCTGTACTTGGTTATTTTAAATTGTACATATATTCAAAAGGTGGGAGGTATGTGTACCCCATATCAGCCAGGGAAGTACCGCCACCCTTACTGTGCGCTCCTAAATATTGGGTCTCCGATTTTCTGTGCTCGGTAAAGAGTGTCGGTCACCTTTTTCCTTACCCTTAATCTATTCTCATCCTTATTCTTCCTTCTAACCCTCACTGCCTTCTTATCGGACTGAAAGTACAAAATTAAAAATTATAAAAAAAGGTGGTTGTGGTTTCTAGGGTAATAAATTCCGGACGTGAAGAAGGTGGATGTGCCTATCTCAAGGACAACATCGCTTACAAGAGGATTTCTTCTTTGGAGAATAAAAAATTTGACGTGGTTTGATTTAAACATTCTGGTCCTAAACTTTTGAAATTCTACTGTTGCGTTTACAAGTCTCCTAATAAGAACTTTCAAGACTTCTTCGATTACCTTTGTTTGAAAGTTGACTATCTTCTGTTTCAGTTTCCATCTTGCGATATCTCAATTCTGGGAGATTGCAATGTTCGTAACTCTAATTAGCTTCAATTTTCATCTACTACTAATCCTGCTAGTCATACTACAGCAAAATTTGTTATTTCATGTGATTTCTCACAAACAATTTCTGAACCCACAAGAATCCCTGATAATCCTAATCATATTTCACATCTTCTAGATCCCTTTCTTACATTAAATCCACTTATAATAAAATACTTATCTTTTTTGGAATTTTTAATGGTGTATATAAAAATATACAATCTAAACGTTTCGATAACACTTACAGTTATCTTCGTCAGTAGTAATATTTGTAAGAATTGTTAAAGATAAGTATTTTATTATGAGCGTTAATGGTGAAAGTTTACATTTTCATATTAAATCCACTTGTTTACAAAACTTCACTTCTTTCCCGTGTAGGTCTATCTGACCATTGTCTAGTAGGAATAACGTCTACTGTCCTTAATTCCTCTGTTGTTCGATTACCTTAGTTGACTATCTTCTATATCAGTTTCCATCTTGTGATATATCAATTCTGGGAGATTGCAATGTTCTTAACTTAATTAGCTTCAATTTTCATCTACTACTAATCCTGCTAGTCATACTACAGGAAAATTTATTATTTCATGTGATTTCTCACAAATAATTTCTGAACCATAAGAATCCCTGATAACCCTAACCATACTTCACATCTTCTAGATCTCTTTCTTACATCAAATCCACTTGTTTATAAAACTTCACTTCTTTCCCGTCTAGGTCTATCTGACCATTGTCTGATAGGAATAACGTCTACTGTCCTTAATTCCTCTGTTGTTCGCAACACTGTCAGGACCTTGTGGTGTTTTAAGTCAGCTAAATGGAATGATTTACGGGAGTTCTTTGCAACCTTTCTATGGCGTGAATACTGTTTTAAGTCGTCCTCTTCTTCGTACATTGCTCTTTCAGTATCTGAAGTCATTCTCATGGGCATGGAGTTACACATTCCCAAAAAAATCGTATAAGTAATTCTCGTTCAATGAGGCTTCTGCCGATGAAATATCTTTGAAAAATAAATCTTATACTAAATGGAAATCTCATAAAATGGTCGAGAGTCATGCAGACTACGCCAGTGCTAGAAATACCGGCAAAAGTGTTATCACTAAAGCTAAAAAATTGTTTGAACAACGAAAATACGATGAACTAGCTGCATCTCCTATGAGTAGTAGTAAATTTAGGTCTTTAGCGAAAGCCATCAGTGAAATTGGTACATCTTCATTTCCCCCATGCCACCTTTTGAGGGATCTGTATTTGCTGATTCTGTAGACAAAGCCAAACTTTTTGTGGATTTATTTGGATCAAACTCGTGTTTCAATGGTCCTGAAAAAGATGTGCCCCTAGTCAACTCTTCTTCATACTCTATGAAAGCAACTCAATTTCGGTAGAAACTCCTAGAACCAATTATCAGTAGGCTTATTACAATAACGCGACTGGTCCAGACGGTATCCCAGCTACTGCCTTAACGAAATGTTCCCCTGAACTAGTACCAGTCCTATGCTCTATTCGAACTCTATACCTTCTGGAGAATATCCATCATGGAAGTTAGCAAATGCTCAACCCACTCCCAAAAAATGCAATAAAACCGATCTCTCGAACTACCGACCAATTGCCATCACTCCATTTTTTTCTCAAATCATGGAAAAAGCCATCAATCAGCAACTACGCTCTTTCCTTGAAACTAACAAGCTCTTTAGTGGCCACCAATATGGTTTTAGGCCGAGTGATCTGTCATATATGATCCAAGTTGGGAACAATATATTAGAACACTCTGGTGAAACCGTTATAGTCGCTTTAGATATCTCAACGGTATTTGACCAAGTTTGGGATAAGTGTTTACTAGCCAAACTCACGTCGTTTGGTTAAACGTTATGCTCATAAACTGGGTTTCCAGTTTCTTTGATATGTGTCGTAATTCATCGCTTTTTTCAAAAGAAGTTAGCATTAAGGCGGGCGTACTACAGGGATCAGTTGTATAGCCTACACTTTTTCTGCCATACATAAATGATTTTATTTCTTAAACGACTAACCCGATCCATTGCTTTTCTAGTGACAGCACCCTTCATTGTAGTTCACTTTAGTCTACTCATAATCGTAATCCATCTTCTATCTCAAATGAAGACATTAAATCTGAAATAGCAATTTCAATCAACAAAGACATTCAACGTACCCTCGAATGG
This sequence comes from Vesta saturnalis, assembly GCA_036346205.1. Classification (NCBI taxonomy): domain Eukaryota; kingdom Metazoa; phylum Arthropoda; class Insecta; order Coleoptera; family Lampyridae; genus Vesta; species Vesta saturnalis. Next base: position 558,029 of record JARFJB010001923.1, read on the forward strand.
GGAAGTAATAATCTAGTTAAGTTTGATGCTAATAAAATCCAGTGTTTCCTTGTGTCCGTCAAAAAAGGTCGATCATTTCCTGTTATAAGTATGAATGGCTCAGATCTGAAGCGTACAGGCTCTATCACTATGTTGGGAATGACCGTATTAACAGCTGCTCTTAAAATAGGTTTTTGTACAGGTCTAAGCAATACTATACCTCCCGGCAGCTTTTTCTGCTATATAAGGGCCAAATTTGACCTTATCTAGAATATCATTCTCACCTCTGGGTTGGTGCTTCCCAATACGCTCTCGATATTGTTGATCGTATTAAAAGAAGAACGATTAAGCTTATAAATCCGTCCCTAACTTCTGACATACAGTCCCTTAAGCAGAGAAGAATTGTTATTACACTGGCTATTGCGCTGTTGAATTACATTGTATGATATCATCTAGGGCCACCTTTGCTAGGAATATTCGGTTAGCTTATTCACATCATCAATATGCAGTACAAAATTCCACTTGTCGTACGAAACGGGCGCAATCCACATTCTCACGGCTTGTAAGCTCTGGAATGATCTTCTAGTTCCTGTTTTCCTCTCACTTATGATATGGAAAAATGGCTCATAGGCACCTCTTGGTAATTCAATTTTCCCCTATACATCCTACTAAGTGTTCCTGAGTGTTGTAGAACGGTAGGTCAAACTTAACCTGTTCAGGTCCACAATTATTAAAAAAAAATAACGAACATAATTTTATTAACATTTGGCTTTTTAAAAAACTAGTCTGTAACTAATTAGCTATAAGGTACTTATGGTATATTTTGTATCGTTTTTATACTATAAATTTGTATCACACAATTACAATACTTTTTTGTATTCTGGTTTAACAATACAGATACGGCTGAAGTTGAAGATCCCTTAGATTGCTGTGGTACGCCATAACCACGCATTTTTCTGTTTCTTCGTGGTGATTCTCATTTATTTTGAGATATGGCTTTATTGATTTTGCATTATAATGGTTAGTAGTTTTGATGCTCGCCCACTCCTTTTTGGCGAGATGGGAGACTACCATAGCTGGTAACAAATGGCTAGTTAATATAATATTAATTCCATTAACAAAGTCACCCACGTACCACACGAAATCAAGAAAAATCGGCGGTGGACTAGGGCGAACTAAGGAAAATGTCTAACATACATACCATCAGCGAGTAACGTTTCGTTGCTTATCTGGTGAAAGTGAAACTGAAAGTTATGTAAGTTTAATGAGTTCTGAGTAGCCTAAAGGTCCTTGATCGTCATTCATTAGAATTTGTTTGTTTTTGAAAATCTCTAAACTTTCAAGTTCGTGCTTATTACTAACATGTTTGATTAAGGATTAAGATTTGTGCTTGAAACAATCCTTTTTCAAAATTAACCATCAATTTTTCCAGCAAGAACATGGTACGACAATGGGCAATAGCGTATCTCGTTTATAGACAATCTATTTATGAGTAAATTTGAGACAGACTTAAAACGCATTTTGCCTTATTTTCATAGAGTTTGGATTAGATACGTGGATGATGTGTTTGCCATCCTTAATACTAAAATTTGTAGTGTCGAGAACTTTGTAGAACCTTTAAATTCTAAATTTCCTGCAATCAAATTTACCTTTGAGGTAGAGGCAAATCACAGTCTCCTGTTCCTTGATACTCTGGTAACAAGAAATGGTAGTAAACTAGATATAGATATTTATCGTAAGGAAACTAGCACTAAAATATTCATAACCAATGACTCAAATTACTGTAGACAGCATAAACTCGCGGCTTTCAACTGTTTGGTTCATAGATTGCTTAATTTTTGTCTCTTAATTCAAAATTATAATAAAGAGTTGCGCACCATTAAAGAAATTGCTGCATACAATGGGTTTTCAGATGAAGTGGTTATTAATATACTTAGGAAAAAAACACATAGGATGAGAGTTAAGAACGTAACTACATTAGGTAACGCCAGTG